>PVLD010002404.1:119099-167295 GCA_004027595.1 Dinomys branickii | reverse complement strand
GGGAGGGGAGGGGAGGCAGAGGAGCTAGAGAGAGAGAGACAGAGAGACAGACACAGAGAGAGAGACAGAAAGACAGGGACAGAGAGAGAGACAGACAAGGAGAGAGGTTCTTTGTACCACTTAAAGACATGGTGAAAGCCTCTAAAGCATGTGAAAAGAAATTTCTGTTATTTAAACCATGGTGTTTTGTTATGGCATCCTGAGCCAACTACCACACACTTAAATTTCTTGGATTTACTTATTCTCAATCAATTAAGGATTAATTTGGTTTCTCAATTATAAAAGTATTTGTTTCCCAAACAAGCTAATTATTTAGACCACTCTGAAAACAAGAGGTTGGATGATGGTTGAGTCTGTAGCTTAGCATCACAGGGGTCACATACTTTGATGGTTTTCTCAGCAATGACTGTCCACCTAAACCTAATCCTCCAGCTTACTGAGTCATATTTTTGTGTGCTTTACACTACAGGGAAACCTTAGACATCGGCAAATCCAGAGATTGTCCAATGTGTCAAAAATAATCTATATAACTTACACTCAAAACCTTGAAACTATAAAGAGAGGATCAAAATATTTTTTAAAGCAAGACTTCTACATGTAAAGACAAAACCCTAACACATTGTCAAAAGGTAAATGGCAGAGTAGAAATAAGTAATGGGCCACTTAAAATTAAATATCTGAAAATTGGCAAAGCAAATGGATAGGCAGCTCACAGGTCATATTCTTTTGCATGTAAATGTCTCTTAAACATATGAAAGGATTCTCTATAGCTTTCATAGTTGAAATGTCAATCTTACTCTGATGCAAGTTTTGCTCACCAGATTGGGAAAAATTGAAAAATTTTATAGTGTATTCTGTTGCAAGGTTGTAGGGCAACAGCCACTCCGATTCACAATGGGAAGGCAAGTTTGGAAGGCAACTGGGAAATGTTCAAAACTACAAGCATATATCCTTCTAGACTCAGAGTTTCTTTTGTGAGAATCATTCCTGCATAGATCTGGAATCAGCTATGCTAACCACTATACCACCAACACCTCTACCTGCATAGATCTGACCAACTTCCATGAAGGTAAAAATATGTAACATAACAACCACTGTTAATCCTGATCATTTTGTTTTGAAACTCTTTATCATGCTTCTTGTTTTTGCTTTGTTTTATTTTTGCATATATTATTGGCATTTTGCTATTGTTCTTTTAAAAAATTCTCTTTTTGTGAGAGAAAATAGTAACAACACAAAGTGCCATCAAAGGACAATGTTTAAATCAGGGTTGCCATGGTAAGGTAGAGCACACTGAATCTAAGTCTCCTCCTATGGGCAGTGATAGATCTCCAAGGTATACTGTTAATGAAATAAGCAATGGACAAATACATATTACGCTATGTCTTCAAATGGGACACTTCTTCGGGCTTACATGAGCACTGGAAGCATGTGCAAGTGTGCCACGGCTGATGGAGGTGGTGAGCAAGGGGTGAAAGGAGGGAAGGGAAATTCTGACATTTTTCCACTTCCTCTTCATCTCGCTCCCTCCATATCTAGATTGCTTTATTCATTTTCGTTCTTACTGGGTTTTTTCCACTTTATTTATATGTTGCTCTTCTCATAGAAGGGAAACTGTAATGTTTAAGTTTGTGTCCCTGATTTACTTCACTTAATATTATGATCTCAAGGTGAATTCATTTTCCTACAAATGACACAAGCTGATCTTTCTTTATGGTGGAGCAGTACTCCACTGTGTAAAATACCAGTTTTCCTTTTTCCATTCAGCTCTTGGTCAACATTGAGGCTGCTTCCAAGGTTTAGCTACTAAGAGTTGTGTTGTTATAAATATGAGCCTGCATATAATGCTGTAAAACAGCATTTTAACCCTTTTGGGAAGATACCTAGAAGGGGAAGAGCTGTATGAAATGATTTCTATTTTTAGTTTTTTGAGGAATCTTCTACTGATTTCCACACTGGTTGCCCCAGTTTATAACCCCACAAACAATGAAAAAGGCTTTCTTTTTCCCTACAGCCTCTCCAACATTTGTTATTTCATTTCTTTCTTTTTCATAACCTTCCTTATTTAGCTATCCAATGCAAACATTTCCCCATATCTTAAAATAATCTATAACTGATTTTTATGACTTGGCAGTATTTCTAATCTTCTTGTGAAAAATGTCTATTCATTTCACTTGGCCTTTTTTCTGGGTTCTTTTATTTTGGTGGTCTACGTTTTTGAGTTCTTTGTATATTCTAGACATCAGAACTCTGAGGAATAGTGGACAAAAAGGCTTTTCACGGTGTCTCTTCACTCTTTTCATTGTTTCACTTGTTGTGCAGAATCTTTTAATTTGATATAATCGCATTTGTTGGTTCTTGCTGTTATTTCTTGAGCAATGAAAGTTCTGCTCAGAAATTCTTTGCCTCATCTATGACTTCAGAAGTTTTGCCTATTTTATCTTCCAGTAGGTGAAATGTTTCTGTTTTAATATTTAGATCTTTGACCCATCTTGATTTTAGTTTAGTACATTGTGAGAGATATCAGCCCAACTTGAACCTTCTGCATAAGGAAATCCAGTTTTCCCAGCACCAGTTGCTAACAAAGTTATCTTTCCTTCAACTTATATTTTTGGCCTCTTTATCGAAGTTCAGATAGCTGAATGTGTCTGGAGTTGCTTCAGCATCTTTTATTCTCTCCCACTAATCCACACATCTGTCTTTTTGGTGCCCATTCATGTTATTTTAAAAAATCAGTTTGTGGTATAACATGCAGTCGGTTATTGTGGTGCCTTTTGCTTTGTCTTTGTTGCTCAGGATAGCTTTTGATATTCTGGGACTTTTCTAGCTCAGTGTGAATGTTAGGATTACTTTTTCTAGATCTGTGAGGAATGCTATTGGTAATTTGATTAGGATTGCACTAAACCTGTATATCAGTTTTGGAAGTATGGCCAATTTGACTATATTGATTCTGCTTACTCAGGAATAGGAGATATTTTTCCATTTTCTGATGTCCTTTCAATCTCCTTTTTCAGAGCACTGTAGCTTTCATTGTAGAGGTGTTTCACTTTCTTGGTTAGGTTAATTTCTTTTTTTTTTTTTTATCTTTCTTGAGAATAGTGTTGCTTTCTTTCTTTCCTAATTTCATTCTCAGTGAGTGAGTGTTGATTTTGTATCCAGCTACCTAGCTGAATTTGTTTATTAGTTCTAGGAAACTATTGGTGAAATTCTGGGGGCCTTCTATGTAGGTGATCACGTCATTTGCCGATAATGATTATTTACCTTCTTTTCTGGGAGTATGCCTTTTATTTCTTTACCTTGCCTGTTTCTCTGGCTAATGTTTTAAGGACTATGTTGAAAAGAAGTGGTGACAAGGGTCATCCTTGTCTTGTTCCTGATTTTAGAGGGAAATCTTTAAGTTTTTCTCCATTTAATAGAATATTGATTAGTGTTTTGTCATAAATGGCTTTTATCAGATTCCGGTAAGGTCTCTCTGTACATATTTCCTTCAGGGATTTTGTTGTGAAAGGGTGTTGGATCTTGTCAAAAGCATTTTCTATGTCTATTGATATAATCATATAGTTTTTGTCCTTGCTTACATGTGTTGAACCATCTTTACAACACTGGGATAAAATCTACTTGTTCATGATGTATTGTCCTTTCAATAATTTGTTGCATTCTAATTGCCCATATCTTATTGAGGATTTTTGCATCTATGTTTACTAAGGAGATTGGTTTTCAGTTTTCATTTTTAGTTAGGTCTTTGTCTTGTTTGAGGATCGGAGTGATACTGGCTTCCAGAAATGAATTTTGAAGCACTCATTTCCTTTCAATTTTATTGAAGAGTTTCAAGAATATAGCTGTTATAACTTCCTTAAAGATCTTGTAGACTTCAGTAATAAATCTATCAAGTCCTGGTCTTTTCTTAATTTGTAGGGTTTTTTTAAAATTACTGCCTCAATTTCATTACTTGTTATTGATTTTCAGAATTTTTATGTCTTTTTGGTTTGGTTTTGGTAATTTGTATTAGTCTAGATATCTGTCCATTTCTTCAAGACTTTCAATTTGTTTGAATACAATTTTTATGGTGGTTACTCTCTTCTGAATTTTGATAATATCTGTTGTGATTTCTTTATTAGTTGCACTGATGTATTCTATGCCTTTCTTTTCCTAAGTTTGGCTAAGGACTTTTCTATTTTGTTTATTCTTTCAAAGAATCAACTCTTCAATTCATAGATTCCTTGCATTGTTTTTTAGTCTCAGTTTCACTAATTTCCCCTCTGATCTTTATGATTTCCCCCTTTAAATTTTGTTTGAATTTGGATTGTTATTGTTGTTTTTAATAGCTTGAGATTCATCACTAGGCTTTTTTTTTAGCTCGCTCCACTTTTCTAATGTGAGCGTTGGTTAAAATTAGCATCCCTCCTGGACTGCCTTCACTGTGTCACATAGGTCCTGGCGTGTTGTATTATCATCGTCATTGTCATCTGACTCCAAAGATTGTTTAATGACTTTCTTGATTTCTCCTGTGATCCGTTGGGTGCTCAGAAATGTGTTATTAAGTTTCCAGATGTTTTTAACTTTCCTGTTTTTTTCCAGGATTGATTTCTAGTTTTACTGCACAATGAACTGATGGTGAACAAGGGATGATTGTGATTTTTTTTTTTATTTACTTATGCAGGTTTTGTGTACTAATATGCAGTCTATTTTGGAGAATATTCTGTGCTGCTGAGAAGAATGTATATCTTGTTGTAGTGGGCTAGAACACTCTGCACATATCTATTGAATCCATTTGTTAAGAGGTGCGGGTCAGCTCTGATAGTTTTTGTTGAATTTTTGTTTAGTTGTTCTGTCTTCTTGTGAAAGTGGAGTATTGGGGTCACACAATACAGTTCTGTTGGTATTTATTTGATCTTTTATGTCTAGCAGTACTGGACTGATTTTTTAATTTCTCAAAACTGGTTTTGTTTTCTGAACCATAGAAAATTATTGTTTACACATAATGAGCATTGTAGTCAGGGTTTTCAAGGGAAAGGGTTTAACACAGAACACATAACTTATAGGATCATTTTATAATATTGACCCACAGAATCAAATGCAGAAGAGTGCAGGAGATCTATCCATATTCTAGAGATCCAAAGAATCCTGCTGAGGGCCTGGATCCCATGGCAATGTCCTGCATGAGTACAGCTGAAGACCTAGAACCCATGGCAATGTTCTCCATGAGTCCCACTGAAGGTCTAGAGCCCCGACAATGTCTCATGCAAGTCTGTATCAAGGATCTGCACTGGGAAGACCCAGTGGTCAGTGGTGGAAGCTAGAAAGTCTGTGCCAGCGGAGTGAAGGTTCTGTGCCAGCGGGCTGAAGGATCTGCACCAGATCGAGGAAGTGATGCTCAAAGTAAGGAACAGAGCTCCCCCTAAAAGAACTACAGCCACCCTCAGTAAGAGCAAGGACTTGAAGTTATATCGCTTCTCCAGCGATGAGAACAACCGAGTCCTTACCAGGAACACCAGCAGACAGGCTTCTCCAGGAGAATCGACAGCACATCATCTTCCCCTCCAGTTCTCCTTTTGTGCTGTCGGCAACAATCCTTATGTGGGCCTTCCACACCCAGAACTACACTGATTCAGTTCATTTGGGTGTTACAAATTGACAAACAGTTAATACAACACAATGAGAGAGAGGGAAAGGGACAGGGAGACAGAAAGGGAAGAGTGTGCGTGGGGGAGAGGGAGTATTTGGTAAGGGGAACCCAGAATTACTCCCGTAACCTATGCCTCTTTGTTCTATTTTCTCATGAGAAGAATTTCTCCATTATGACTATTTTCAGTAGCTTCAGAGTAATAGTGTTACGTGGCCACTAAAAAATGCACGTGAAACAGTCACCACATATTTTGAAAGAATAACATTTAGCCAAGAAACTGTAAAATATAACTGCAAGGTAATCTTGCCAAAGTTTAAAATGTTTGAATTACTATCCATGGCATGGATGGCATGGTCCAATGGAAAGAACACAGGCCCTAGACACGAGCTGTATTTATATTCAAATCTCACTTTAGAACTTTTTGATCTTAGATGAATACCTCCACTTCTGAGCATTCCAGTTACTATTCTTAAAGATGGCGTCAGGAGTGGCAGTGGTAGTGAGTACCCATTGCAACTATTGAGACTGAGGACCAGGCTTTGCTAGGCTTTTCACAGTGGTAGCTATTATTAGATAGCTTCTATGTTCATTGTCACTGTAAGACTCCTACATAGCCAATAGCTATGTCCAGAATATAGTCTACAAAGGTCAGGAACACGCCACTTAAGCAGAATTTCACTGTTTTTAATCTCATTGTCGGAACAAACATAGAAACTGAAAGAAACAAACAATGGATTTTGATAGCAAAATGGATTCCACACATATTTATATGAAGTTTTGAGAACTCGAGTCTTAGAGTCACTAGAAGGCTGCCATAAAGCCAAATGGGCCTGGATTTTACGGCAGTGGTAAGAGCAGAACTGGACAAGGTAATGACATAGTCAGATATGCAGCCCAGTGAAAGTGACAGATTAGGATCAGAGAAGTGATTCACGGAAGACTCGGGGACTTAACAGTGCAGCACTTGAGAGGTTTATTCTGGGATACACAGTTACATACCCCAACTAGTTGTGAAGATTCAGTTGTATCAAATCATACTCTTTAAAAGTATACTTTTTGTAAAGTTGAAAAGGTAGGAATAAATAAACATTTTCACAAAAATTGTTTAAAAATAAACATGGATGTTTAAATATGTGGTTCTATATAAAACAACTCTTCAATTACTTATTCTCTATTGTAATGAATAGCCAAAATATCACTGTATTTAGTACCCAAAGGCTCATTATAAACAGAAATTTTAACAGAGAAGTCTGGGCTGAGGTGAATAAATACATTTAAATATAACTTGAAGTAAGGAAGGTTCACAATAAGTGGGATATTGTTCTTAGGTGCTCATGGAAACCACAGTAAACAAACAGAGCCAGGTTACCTGTCCTGCCTTTAATTGAAGGCTTAGGCATGCATGGAGTCCATTGTGCAATATTTTCCACTAGACTCTTTACTTTAATTATTCCAATTTGTTTAGATTTGGAGAAATGAAAAAGATGAACAATACCTTTTACAAATTGTAAGCCACTTTAAGGAGAAAACACTTCAGTTGTTGCCTGTGTATCTCAGTAAACGATATGCTCTTTTAGAGCCATGGAACAAATCATAATTCCTGCTAAGCTCTTGTTTATAGACACACAGGCACAATGAGGGGGCTTGGCCCATCCCCTCAACACCCCGCCAACTTTGCTGCTGTCCACTTGGCATAGGTACAATTCTCCTCAGCAATAAAACCACAGCATCTTTTGCCAAAGTTCTCAAAAGGCAGCAAACTGTCCATGCACCCTCTGCAATGCATATTTTGTGGATGACATGTGTACCTAAGTTCTTTTGGGTCAACATTCTTCCTTTGTTATGTGAAGGGCCCTAGTCAGTCTACAAGCAGTCATGCCACTGCTGGGGTTGCTAACCCGAGACACTGCAGGGAAAGATCGAAGAAGTTTGTTTATATGGAAAGTGACCAGTCACTTTAATTCTTGTTCTCATCATTATCCTAACAAAATAACAATGAAGAATCAAGTCATGCTTGTTGATTTAATTCCACAACAGAGCTGAGTACTCATCCATATTTTATGGATTTCTTGAATAAATTATAGGAAGTTTGAGTGTACGTGGGGACTAACGGGCCTGGTTGTGAGCAGGGCCAGGAAGTTTTATACTAGAGTTACTTGGGTATTTACTTAAAGTATACTTTCACATGTCTACATCTTCACAACTTCACTTGAATATGCCCTTGTAGGGATCCTTTTCTAGATCTTTCCAATGGCTGAGACCTTTAGGCTGATACTATGGTTTAGAAATGAACCATATAAGTTCATCATATTCTTTTATTCCCCTATGATAGCATTGCATATCTTCATGAGAAGAAAGTGGAAAAAGAACACTATTCTGTCCACTATATGTGACTTTGAACAAGAAAACATTATTCCCAGCCTCACTTTTCTTATTTACATTAAATGGGGAGAAGAAAAACTTTTCTGTTTGTATTGACATGGTAATAGTAAAATGTCTAATTAGATTCAGAGTGACTAAGAAAGAAGGAGATTGAGGTCTCCAACCAGAAATCAAATTTGACAAATCAAGAGGATTTAACTGAATGTAATCTGGGCTAGACACCATGAGGTACCATGACATGTACAGTACTCCCTTGCTCCTGTATGTTTTCAGGGGTAAACATATGAAATAATCAGCAAATAAAATATTTTTGTTGTAGAAAGTTATTACTAACAATCTGGGTCAAAAATGGGGAATAATTATAATCAGATGCCATAAGCAAAAGCTCAAGAAAAGGCAGAGAGCATCATGGGTGAGAGTCATGGAAGAGGTATGACCTGAGATAGGTCCTGAGAGAGCAAGGTGGGAAAAGGGGATATATTTCCAGGAACATCACTGGTGCAGGTGGTAGGGTGAGTTGAGAGTTCTATATAATCCTCACATTATGCTAGAGCTCAAAAACAGCCCTTCATACAAAAAAAGTTTTCATAGCTACATTGTGCAGAGTAACTTTGTACAAATTACATAATGAGTAAGATAAAGGGTCAGGATCTTGTGCTATAATTTCTAGAACATCCAGCACAGTTGTAAGTACATCAGGAGAAACTGAATTCCCATTGATGAGTGGACTGGAAACAGGGGACTCTCTGCCAGGGCTCATAGGTGGGGTAAGGTGATAGCCCTGGAATAAGGAGTTGGAGAATGGGACTGTGGAGAAGGGATGTGGGGATTCTCATGAACACCAGCTCTCCTTAATTGTTTCCCCAAGGCAAGTTCTCTGTTACATAGCCCTGAATCACTCACTTTGAAAACTGAGAAGTCTGTACCTTTCCTGCTTTTCCCTTCCCCTAACCCTAACTGTACTTCCTTAAATGTTGACAGAAGTTGAGGCTGGGCTGGCGTGATTAATACCTACTTGTCTAGAGTGCACCTCCATCACTCCACAGTCTTCCCATTTTTCTTAGATGCTGAGAAAATGCTTTTCACAGCTATGATGACACAGCCAGAAATATCACCATTTGAAGACATCATAACTGTGAGATATGACACTCTTTTGGCCGTTAGAAGGTTATTTGCTGTAGCTATTAAATACAGCCCTGTCACTCCCACTCACCTGAGCCATATTTCCTCCTTCAGTAGATTATCCATAAATAAAGGCTCAGGTACAAATAGAAATAATGAGCATTCACAGCTGAAGAAGACATGCATGACCATCTCCTGCTGAAGGGCAAAAGAACAATCCCTCCTATAGCAATCCTCTCCTGTGGGCTCAGCAGGAACCAGAGGCCAGATCCCCTTGAGCGCCCTCAGGGCTCAAGAAAATGACTCCACTAGCCCAGTGACGCAGAGCCACGCCTCCTGAATTCCAAGGGTGTTCCCATGGCCCACTTGGTGGCCCAGTCTACTTTGCTGTCACTTGATATTTAGAATGAGTTATTAGTTGTACCTGACACACAGTGTAATTCCAGCTCATGTTAATGTAGTTAGTAATGCATTGTATTTGTAAAGATGTTATAATTTCCAAAGAACTAAAATGGCAGGTCACATACTTATTTAATCTAAGTAATTTTATAGATTCTAACCTGATAATTTATTGAATGTCTTCTGTGTGCCCATCACTCTCTTAGGAACTGGCAAAATATAAAAAATGTAGATGATATAGAACAATTTAGCAAGAAACTAGGGGCCAAACTTTTACCTTCATGAAAGAGTAAAAGAAAAATTTGATGATTGAATGAGATTGTGTAGCAATCTGTATTTTTTTGTAGGGAAAAGTACTCAGGAATTCCTCAAGATTGATAGTATTTACATAGGCTGTGGGCAAGGGAGAACTCCAAAGTTTTTTTTTTCTCATTTCTAAAATATGGGATATTGGAGGATTTGAGTAGTAGAAGAAAAAGGCAAGGATATCCCTGACATGCAGTATATGAAAATACTTGCTGGAAGGTAGTATAAAAACTGAATTCTAAAATTGCTCTTGAGACCTCAAACATTGATACAAATAGCCAGGGAAAATAAAGCATGGAAAATAATTGGTAGATTCAAATGCACTTGTAATTCCTAAGGATGATCTACAAATCCAGAGATTTCCATTATTCACAAGTGCTTATGTCCTGGGTCCTTAAAAATGTTCTTGACCCAGTGAAATAAAATCCACAGGAAAAGCCATGGAGTTCATGGGACTTAAAATCATTCCATGGCTTAAAATACATCTGTCCACCACAGAGAAAAAAAAATTAGCTCATCTACAAGTTGGGTTTTTGTCTACATGGTTAATTCACAAAGTTGATATATTTGGTTAGTCAGAATGACATTCCACACTGTCACACTGACCATAAAGGATTTTTTTCACATATTAATTTCACAAGTTTATGCCTTCATTAGTTAAATATTGTCATGTAGAAAATAGCTCTGCTTTAAGGGTCAAGTGTTATTAATTTTTGACATTAGAAATATGTGATAGGACTGCATGTAAGCTAAGTGTTTTATGCGTTTTCCTCTGCATGCAGATCTTTAGTGCTTCATCTACCCTGAAGCTACAGCATACACTTAGAATACACAAAAATTCAAATTCAGAGAGAGAGAGGCAGACAGACAGAGACAGAGAGAGACGAGTGATTGATGTTGTCATTTGATTTTGACCCTAGTTTGAGAAATACCAGGTGCAAAGCCATACACTGGCTTCCAGTTACCAATAAAATCAAATCTTAATTTCCCATCACAGCCTAGAGGACCCTCCCTCGTCTATCTCTGCTTACCTCTTACTGTTATTTGTTTTGTTCACTCAGCCCACTTCACTTCTTGCCATTCTTCCAGGATCCTGAGTCTGTTTCTGGCCCACAGCCCTTTCCCTCCATGCGTTCCTCTGTCTGGAGCACTCTCCTCTCAGACATTCACCCTCTCATTCCCCTCTTACCTCAGCGCGAAGGCCACCCCCTTGGGCAGCCGCTCTGGGATCGCTATCTTGTCCTCTCTGGCCCATTGTCTTGTCTTATCTTGCTTTACAGGAACTGGCATGACTTGATTAATTTATAATAGTGCACACACATGAAAAATATACTAATATATGTACATAAAGTGAACTACAGATAGTATATCACACTAATAGCGCCTAGTAATAATATATTAATAGTACATAGTACATAGCGTTTCATAATATTGTGCACTTAGTTATTTGTTCAGCTTCCCTGCTGTCCAAATGGTGATGTCAGTTCCACAAAGGGATGGGTGATATTTTGTTTTTAGCTGTAACTCTGGTACATAATAGATATTGATTAAATAATTATTGATTGAATAAATAAAATTAGTGAAATAGTGTTTTTTGGCTTATTTACTTGCTTAACTCATTCATAATTAGCTTTATAAATCTACTACACGGCTAGGAACTAGAATATTAGCAGAAACCATTGTCTGCCTCTACTGACTCCTTCCTCTGTCATACATGTTTCTCCCCCCAGCTAATTCAATAAGATACATATCCTGAATTTTGTGTTATGATTTTCTTCCTTTCAAAATATAGATTTATTATATACTTATGTACCTAAAACTACATAGTGTTTAGAATACAATGATTCACTTTTTTATTTTGAGTGTCATTTAAAAAGAACATTATCTTACTAATTTTATTTATTCAATCAATGAGTATTTAATCAATATCTACTTTGTACCAGAGTTACAGCGAAAAACAAAATATCACCCATCCCTTTGTGGAACTGACATCATCATTTGGACAGCAGGGAAGCTAAACAAATAACAACTAAGTGCACAATATTATAAAACACTATTTGTACTATGTACTATTAATACATTATATTTTAAAGATTCATCAGTATCATTCTGAAATTATTTTACTTTTATACTTTGATGCATTATTCTATAGATGGCCTTTTCCCTTCATTTTCACAGTTATGTAGCTGGGCTCCATTTCGTGACTCTTATCATAATTTATTTTCACATTGTGTCAAATGAATGTTCTAGGCTGGCCCTCACTCAAGGGTTAAAAACCTCTGACAGAGTCTTTAGGAAATTTGTCAAAGCCACTGAAATATGTAGTAGGAGCTAGGGCTCAAATTCTCTACCGAGATCCTTCCCAATTTGTGGAGATCTGCGAGGGGCATCGCGAGTGCAGGGCTCTGCCGTCAGCTGAAAACTGCGCATTTCTGCGGTCTCTGGCCTCTTTTCCTTGGGGGCAGCCTCCAGCTTTTCAGAGTTGGCTCCCACCTTCGTTCTCACCAGGGAGCCCATTTCCGCTTGCGTTCTCAAAACAAATATGGTAAAGGAAGAAGTGAATTAGTGACCTAGGCTTGTGGAATTTTAAGTGAAGTCCCCTAAAGACTCAGAGGAAAATTCTTTGTTTTCAGATAGACTCAGGAGCGGGTGAGCCAGACCCTGGTACCAGGATCGCTATTCTCCCATACTGGTTCAACTCCACACTCATGGTTCTTGTTTGGAGAGCGGCAGTGCTATTCTCTCCGGAGGTCTACTTTTTCCATAGAAATAGTCTTTTCCACGGAGCGCCGCCCAGTTTGTAGCCTTCTCTCGACTTTCTCAGTCGTGTTTCTTGAATTATGAGAGTCTCTCTTTCCCCAACATGATTTCTGAGACCTGAGAACATCTGGACCTTCCACTGCGGAGCCTCCCTTGCCTGCTCAGAACTCTTGGGGCATGTCATTCTTGCGCTTATGCCAGAAGCCATTTGGATTATGGAGACAGGTGCTTCCTTGAAGATGCACATCAGGAATTAGCCTCCCTTACTGCCAGGATGAATTCTCCAAATGTCTGAAGTAAATGCTTACATTAGGGGTGGGATTTGCGACCAACAGCCAGAGAATCTCCGTGGGGTAGAACCTCAGGTGATAGAACTGGAGGCAAACATGACCATATGTAATAGCTACCTAACTTTGTGAAGCAGGGTCACATATTGTTGGAGAGAATGAACATCAGCACAGTATTTTGGAGAATAATTCTATAGTGTGCATTCTGAAGGCATTCATGGATTATGACCCTGTGTATTCATTTGTGGAAACATGTTAAAAGAGATAATTTTAAATATAAGAAAACTTTATGCAGGAAGATATTAAGTGTAGTTTTATATAGATAAAAATGTAACAATCAAAATGTCTATTAGAGTAATAAAAATTAATTGTGTACTTCTATTAAAATAATAGTACTAATCTGAAAGCTTTTGTCCTAATTGAAAAAGTGGATGATAATGTGTTATATGAACAAAAGTAAATTATATGGTATAATCACTATTGTATAAAACAACATATTTCACTCACTGTGTATGCCAAGAAATAAAGTTAGTAGAAATTCTCTGAAAAAATTAAAAGTGGTGGAATTAGATCTGTCTCCTAGTCTTCAAGTTTTTCCATATTATCCTTTGGAATACATATCACTTTTATGGGGAGAAAAAATAGCCAAAGTAAAATAAATCAAACATGACACCTTGTCAATTATGAATACAAATAAAAGATATACAGTGGAGAGTGAAAAAATCTGCCTCAAAGAGCTTTAAACTGCTTCCTTCCATGCATAGATCTCCCACCCTGTTGAGATCAGAGCAGGGAAGCTCTTTCTAGCTGCTTGTGAAACATCTGCTTTAGAGATCAAATTCGAGAGTCAGAATAGACCCAAGACATAAAATAATTTATTCCATGGTGAAAAGTACACTTTCAAATAAGATAGAACTGAGAGATCAGTTAATGTGTATAAATGTATTTAGAACAATATTTAACACATAGTAAATTATTTTTTAAAAGTGAGCTATTATTATTCTTGCTGTTAGTTGGCATATGACATTGACATAGGTAGCTATCAATTTAAGAAAATAAAATATATTATGCTAAAACTCTGAATGGTATGTTTTACATGAAAACAATTCCAAATAGATTAGAAATCCAAAAGCCACAAAATTGGTCAATAATCTAAGTAGAAGAAAATTCAGCATAATACTTCTAAAATCCTTTATCAGCATAATACCAATCATGGAGTACTTTAGGTATTAGTACAGTTATATTAAGTGTATACAACTGGAATTTTCTACAACATATGGAAGTTGAAAGAAATGTCAGTCAGGGTAAACATTTATGAAACAGATTTAGTTTCATAAATTTTATCATGTGATAGTTATTTTTCTAGATTCCTTCCTCATTACAAAAGAGTTAATAAACTTATTATGAAAAAGCACCTTCAAATCTATAAAAAAGCATCTTCAGATCTATTTCAATCAAACATGGAACAAATGACAAAGCCAGGAAAAGAAAATGTGCGTGATTATAAACACACATTTTATATTTCTGTGTTCACATATATACAAATATAATTTAATCTTTATAGTTAAAGTTGTTGTATATGAATTAAAACAACATAAAATATTGTTATTTTTCTAAAATGCACTTTCAAAGATGAAAACAAGATATCATTTTTTTTTATAAAAAAACAAAATTTCATAACAAAATAAGAGTAATAATAGTTAATGTATTACGTGTCATAATCTTGAAAGGATTTGCTTAGATTATAAGACAGACAAAAAATGCTATTTTACAAAGAATAAACAAGCAGATTATGGCAGAAAAGTGTCTTTTTGAGAACTGAGAAAAAAACTAAATGAATCAAATAGCATAAAGGAATAAATGATAAAGGAATTAACATATACAGTAAATATTTTTGAAGCAATGGAATAGGTAATTTGGGGAATTATTTTAATTTCTCCCTTCTTCCTATTTATCTATCTTCTATTTTGCTCTTTATTTGTACATATGTGTATTCCAAGTTTCTCATGTAAGAAAAACCATGCAATAATTAAACTTGTATGTTTGACTTATTACTTATTTCCCTTAACATATTCCGCAGTTGCATCAGTTTACCTACAAATGCCTCAAGTTTGTCTTTCTTTGTGGCAGAGTAGTACTCCGTTGTGTATAAAGGCCACATTTTCCACCTCCATCCATCTGTTAATGAACATATATGTGATGGCCAAGACCCAGCTGTTCCCCATTATGGGGCTTTGATCATGGGTATACATGTTTTCCTGTGGTGTAATGCTTTTAACTCTTTTGAAAAGACACCTACAGGGAGGATAACTGGTGTGATAGTTAACTGTGTCACCTTGAGTAAAAAATGCCCAGATAATTGGATGAGGATGCTCCGTCTGTGGCTGAAGGGATTTACTGAAGACAGAAGACCCGCCTTGGGTGTGAGAGACAGAAAATAAGAAACTAGCAGCCAGAATGGCATAAAAGACAGATGAAGAAATGAAGAGAAATGAAGAACAGCTCGCTTCTGTTTCTTCTGAGGAGCTGCAGTCTTCAGCTTTGTCCTGGATGTCACTGACTCCAGCCTTCCATCACAGACCCTCCAGCTTCCTGACAAGGACTTGGACAGGACTCTCGAGTGAGTTTCAGGTCTTTGACCTTTCGCTGGATCCTTCCCATTTCCTGTCCTCAGACAGCCCTCGTTACACTCTCCCACAGCTGACTTTGCCCTGCCATTGTGAGTCTACCTTGTAAATCTTTATATATTTATATATGCTACATTAAAACTGCTACTCTTGTGAGCACTGACTGGTACAGCTAGGTCAAATGGAACTTCATTTGTAATTTTTTTTTATGTGATCTTCACACTGATTTCCATAGTGGTTGCACTAGTTCACATTCACACCAAAAATGTAGAAGACTTCCTTCCCCCAACATTCTCACCAGCATTTTTTATTAGATTTTTTGTGATAACCATTCTTTTCTGAGATAAGATAGTAGCTCAGGGTAGTTTTAATTTCCATTTCTCTTATGGTTAGTAATGTTGAAATTTTTTTAGGTATTTACTGGCCATTTCTACTTCTGAGAAGTATCTGTTCATTTTAGCGATCCATTTTGGATTGGGTCTTTTAGATTTGGCAGTCTAATTTTTTTTATTTATTTATGTATTCTTTTTATTTTAGGGGGTATTGAGAATCAAATTCAGGACCTTGCACTTGCCAGGTAGGCACTTGTGCTGCTGAGCTATATTCCCAGCCCCCATATTTATGTATTGTATAGGTTGTCTTCTCTCTCTGTTGACTGTTTCCTTGACGTGCAGAAGCCTTTTAATTTGATATGATCTCTTTTGTTGATTCTCAGTATCGTTTCTTGTGACATTTGGGTTTTGTTGAAAAAGTCCTTGTCTATGCCTATGTCTCCAAGTGTACTATCTATTCTATCTTGCAGAAGATTGAGGGTTTCTGTTTTACTTTTACCTATTTTTATTTTAGTTTAGTACATGGTGACATATATGGAAATTGACTCAGTCTTCTGCATGTGGATATCTAATTTTCTCAGCACCATTTATTAAAGAGGCCATATTCTTTCCAGTGTATGTTTTTGGCCCTTTTGTCAAAGATGAAATGTCTGTACACGCCATTTCATGTTTCTGCTTCCTCTGTTATTTCATTTTTCCATATGATATCTGAGTTTCCTCAGTGAGGTATATACACTGGTTTTGTGGAATTTTATAGAGTATGCTCCTGGAAATTACTATTACTGTTGAAATTACAGATGTTATCTTGGTTTATTTTATGCTTATGAGAAGTGTATCTTTTTCAAATGATAGGAAACGGAGCCAAGAATCCTTTGAAAATAGGTGCAGAATTTGTGACTGGAGATATTTTTCTGTTTAATTTTATAAGGAGAAAATATTAAACAGTTTGTATATTAGACTCTTGCTAATAGACATGGAAATGTTCAATTAATTAAATGCTAATAATCAGTTGGTTCCAAAAATTAAGTATCAAATTAACTTAAAATCAAATAATTAACTCTAGTAGAAACATAGAAAGAGTGTAAGCGCTCCAAAATTCCTTTCCTCTCCCCGCTCTCTCCAAAAGAACCTGAGAGTATTGCTCATGATTAAGGGAAATCACACACTCACATATGAATATAAATTAGTTCAAGCTCATGGTAGAGTGTTCGGCAATATATAAATACTTAAAATTATAATATGCTTTGAGAGAGAAGTCTCACTCTAAGGAATTTGATTTTTTTTTTTTTTTTGAGACACTGTCTCGCTATATAGTTCAGGTTGGCTTTGAACTCACTGTGTACCACAGGCTGGCTTCAAACTTCTGGCAATCCTCCTGTCTCACCTTCACAAATGCTGGGAATATAGGAGTGCAACACCATGCCTAGCAACAGGGGTACTGCCACACTGTGGTCTCTCAGGATATGCTTCAGCCTTATCCCACTGAGGCTTTGGACAGCAGAGGCATTTACCAAGTTTCACCTCTTCCTGGTAGAAAGTTGCCCCAAGGTGCTGGTAATTTTAAACTGCCCCTTGTGTGTGAGGGAGAGGAAGAGCTGACTGCCTGGCTCTGGAGGCAAATCTTCAGGCTGCGAAACAGATGAGCGTGCTTCAAAGGGGAGGCTGGTGTAGTGCTACCCAGCACAACTGAACTCCTATTGCCTCTCAGTGATAGATGTGACATAGGGCATTGACTGCCCCAATGCCTGGTGTTCAGGAGTTTTGTAACTGCATCTCAGTGTTCCTCCAAGATATACACATCGGCAAAGACACACATCCAACGTTGGCCTTGGCTCTCCCTGCTCGGAAGGTTTCCTCCTGGAGCTATGCTCTTAGCCTCTCTTGCACTTCCTTCTGGTATCTGGCCAGATGACCCTCTTTCAGAAGCAGCTTCCCATGACTACGTTCTGGAGAACAGTAAATCTCTGACTTTGTTGCTTCCTGTTTCCTTTATCCCTTCGTCGAGCTAGTCATCATCTGATAACCCACATCTTTTTCTTTACTTTTTAAGAACTTCATACTCTCTGCTTATCAACCAACAGTAGACTTTATATCTGTTAGGACAGAGCTATGCCTTTTGCTATTGTTGTTATTGTTATTTCTTTAGTGTTTAGACTATTGTAGCCACCATATTAGTGCTCATGGTGAATGAGAATGAGTTAATGAATGAATGAGTGAACAAAGGCCTCATCTTCCAAGGGAAGTAGAGTAAGGCAGAGAATATTTCCTCGTCACTTTCCCCCTTTGCTGTCTTCTGCTCAGTAGGGGCACACTTAATAGTCTTCCATGACCTCTACAATTTGCTCATGGTTATTGGGTGCCATGTAGTTGACCTTCTGGAACATATCCTTTCACCTGTTTAGCTATGCAGTAACTGCCAATATTTACCTGGTAGTCAGGTACTGACTTTTCCAAGCTGTCTGCTCCCAGGGATGTCTGATTTTTGGAAGTACAGGTGTTCTGGAGCTCAAGCCAAGATGACCTGCCTTAGGCTGTCAGTTCCCAAAGTGCAGGGCCAGTGTTCTCAATACATTCTTGAAAAAAGTTTTGATTGAATCTGTTCCTGCCTCCTTGTCAGGCTGCAGGAAAGAACCTGTATGCTGGCATTTAGCCTCATAGCCTGGACTTCTTGACAACACATCCTCCCAGAAGCCAAGAGCGAATCATCCTTCCATCTGCACCTTTCCCAGTTTTGCTGGTCCTGGATCTCAGCCCCATCTTCTACCCTGCCTCACTGTGTGACTGCTTATGAAGCATGAGGTCCACCCACAGCTCTCTTCTTCCATGATTCACATGAATTAATAACAAGGCTCCACACTGAGAAGTGATCATATCTTCTCACTGAAAAATGAAGAGTGTTTGGCAATGTGCCTGGGCAATCCATTCCGAGCACCAAGAGACACCAAAGATCATTCATTTATTCAGAAGAAGAAACTGAGGTGAGATTGGAAGTTTCCCAGGAACTACAGAAAGGGAGCTGAGAGCTGAAGTGTCTCTTTGGACCATTGGTATTTAGTCCCATGTGGGGACCTGTATTTCTATCTGTATCTGTACTATTGTATCTTATCACATTTCGTAGGTAATGACTACACACTTAAGTAAACATAGCACTGATTTCAAAATCCAGTTTCTGAGAGATTATGTTCCACTTTAGTTTTAGCTATGAGAAAATTTTCAAGACATTGCTAGTATAATTTTTTTCTGTATCTCTCATATTGAATTCTGTTTTCAGCAGGCATCACATGAAAAGATTAGAAAAAAGCTTTTGTACAGTTATTATTCACTATTACCTGAATGACATAAAGAAGTCTCCTCTATGTTTAACCACGAGTGTTTAAGTCTCTTCCTAATATACCCAAGTTACAAAACTTTTGGTGGGTTTCTGCATAGGATTATTCTCAAATAGTTGGGGTTGTAAAAAATCATTTCATAATTCCCCAGCTCCATATAGGCAATATTTTAACACTTTGAGGCTTCTCCTAAGTTTGTGACAACTATTAAGATGTGATTATTTATTTTAGAATAAACATTTTCTCAGTGTACTGTAGTTTCAAAACCACAGATATCATATCACACAAAGTGATAAATCATTGAGTTATTAATGTCATCACATTCTGACTTTGGTAATTTTTCTTTATATCATCCATTTTTCTCCTTCTGTACCCTTCCACTGTATGGAACTCACTCTTACCTGAAATTAAATGTGAAGATTGTACTTGAGCATTTGAGACACACATCATGAATCAGATGCAAGTTCCCCCTTTAAGAAGTTTAATTCTATTCCTTCCTCAGAGACATGGTTTATTGCATTCACGAAAGCCACTCTGTATAGAGTTCATAGCCAATAATAAAGCAGCCTACCAATTATGCTTATTTTGTATGGAGTATTTTGCTAACTACTTTGCAGGTATTATATAATTTCATTCTCATGACATTTCTGTGAAGCTAATATTATCCTTCTTAGCCGATCAAACAACTAAGAGGCCTTTTGTCTTTATTTTCATCAAGGGAATTGGAATTCTCCTTTTTTACATTCTGAAGTAGGTGGGTAAGCCTGCTCTCACTCATTTGTTTGTACGTTTATTGAAAAAACATTTTTGATCCCTTACTTTATACAAGAAAATTAATCAGGAGGCAAGCTAGGAAGTACAGGAATCACAGAGGGAAATAAGACTCAAATCCCTTCCCTGACATTCAAAATATAGTTGTATATATTATTAGCAATGTGCACTTTCAAAACAGTGACATTCTAAAATCTTAGTGGCTGAATACGGTACAAGGGAATGTCTCACCACTATCTTTAGCGGGTTGTCTTCCACCTGGGCAGTTTTGAAACCAGGCTCCTTTCATCTCTTGGCTGTGGTGCCACATTGCTACAGGGTCCTTCTCTTTTAGATGGTCAGTGGGAAAAAGAGATAGAAGATAGGCGAGGCCCAGGCTTGGTGGACATGATTCTATTCTATTGGCCAGATCATGGTCCATAGTGCTATGGAATTTCAAGGGTGACTGCAGAATTTATGCAGTCTTCCTAAGTCCCAAAGCAGAAATAAGTAAAAGCTAGCATGTAGCTCTTAGAATGGATCCGCTCCTGTGGACACTCAGTAGTCATTAGATAGAACACTCATCCCCATCCATGGGAGAAATGTCCACAAAACCATCCATATGATATGTGGAGGTCAAAGGTTAGGCTCTCCATGTGATTCAGTTTCTCTCTGTGAGGTCCCTGGGTGACTCCTTATGGAGCAGACACCAAGAAACTCAAGTTTTCTGCTCTCCAATTTCCACCACACAGCACTTTCCCCTACATATCCTTCATGTCCTTTGGGTAGCAAGGACAGTGTGATATCTGCAAAGACGCCTACCGACAAAATACCACAGCTGTTTTGGAATCCTGCTGGGCAGCCCTTATGAGGAATACTTGTACTAAGACTTGGAACGTTCTAGACAAGACATTGATTACACCTCTGGGAGAAATTACTAGTGCACTATTTTGGTTGCTCCTTTGAACATATTTTGATGGCTACATCTGAGTTAGATGTGGGAGACTGTCCCCTTTGAGAGCTGCTTGGCATTTGATGCCTATGTTTTGCTCTTGCAAGTTTGGGATCTCAAGTGTTATTTTAAGTATTAAGCAGACCATTTTCTTTTACAGTAATTCTTTTTTCTTGAAAAATATGATATAATTTGCTTCTGGTGGTTTTTACATGCTAATAGCCAGTCTTCAGTCTGTTTTCTAGTGATGATTCTTAAACTTGAGTTATTTCTTTTTCCTCCCACATGATGCTCTCTCTAAACTAAATGGACAGCAGGCTTGACTGTGGGGTGTGAGAATATAATCCCCTTAGCCAGATCTTTAGTAATTGTCTGAATTGGATGGAGCCTCAAATGAAAAACTTAATTGCCTCACTGTGGTAAGCAAGCTTTCCTTTATAAACAAAATACAACAGAAAAGAACAAACACAAAGCAACAAACAGAAAATACTAGCAAAGTTTAAAACTAGGATATTTTCTAGTGGATGAAGTAATCATGCTGGAGGAGAGATGCATTTTGCTTTTCCCATGCCTCTTACCTGCAGTGGGAAAGGTGAATCCCAGTTTGCCTCAGGTGAATTTGCTGAAAGCAGGAATTAGAGATTAACTGAAGAATTTTAGAATTCATTCATTCATTCTCATTTATCATCACATTGCAGCATTCTACAAGCCCAAGAAAAGAGTGAAGAACTTATTATAGAAAAGAGTGAAATGAAATTAAAGCTTTGAAAATCCAATTGTATGGATTAGTAATTCACAAATAGGAGACAGTCGTTCCTCAGTCTGGCCTCCATACATCCAAATATTTCTTCTCCTAAATTTTCTAACGCTAGCCATTAGTCATTTGTTTGCAATTATGTAGACAACAGGCTTTTGGAACATAAAACTTGAAGGTCTTATCGTTCAAAATTGCAGTATAAAGGAAAATGTGTCTTATGAACAAGCTATAAATGACATGAACTTGCTTTGGAAGTCAAGGTACTAATCAAGCTCATCAGATGCATATTTCCAGTGGTAAACACTGTCCCCGGGTAGGGTGCTGGGTAATGTGGGGTTAGTACATGGGCTTATGAAGTTATGGGCAGAGTTGATTGAGGTCATGTGAATTTGACACTTCTCTAGAAATGTTCCTAGAGATGGGTCTATTATTTTTGGAAAACAATGCAGACAGTAGAAATAATGATAATTTCAAAGTTGGTAGGTTTATGTTCAGACCACATCTGCCATTCATGAGATAAATAACCCTAAGCAGGTTACCTCATCTCCTTCTCAATCACTTTTTCTCATCTGTAAAACGTGGGATAATGATGACACATTTTCCATGGCATTATTAGAAGGATCAAATGGACTAATGAGTGGGAAAGTATTTTTCAAATGGCAAAGCAGTTTGAAATGTAATTTGTTATTATAATTAGCCCTCCAAAATGCTCTTTGATAATACTGGTAAGTATTTAATAACATTATTTCTCCCTGAAGAGTTGTGGATATGGAGCATCAGTTCCACAGGAATTGATGGCACCGTCTCCTGTTCAGCTCAAGAGATTGCTGGTGAAATGGGTGCAGGACTTGCCTTACTTTGGCACTGTTTCTCTGGTTCTATATTGCAGTATAGAACTTTGTTCAGTGACACAGAAATGGGCAAGAATATGGTGTCCCTGGAGCTCTGTGGAAAGAGCACTGGGCTGAGAGTTTTAATGTATGCTTTCACTGCACGTTCTTTTTACGTGTGTGATTTCAGCAGATATTACAGAGAACCTATGACGTAGCAGGTACCATGCTTATCTTAGGCAACTCTGTATTTGGACATTTTAATCTCTCCTTTCATATTTATAGAAACTCAAGAGAGTTACTGCACTCCTTTTTTTTTTTTTTTTTGTGGTACTGGGGATCGAACTCAGGACCCTGCGCTTGCTAGGCAAGCACTTATTCCACTGAGCTATATCCCCAGCCCCTGCACTCCTTATTGTCACAGTTCACTCAGTTCTCCGTGGTGACTAGTGCTGCACTGTCTTCCTCACATAGATTTTATGAGAGAATAGTTTGGAGAATGCTTCACAGCAAAAAAAGGCTGGACAATTGTGAGGTCTTAGTATATTATTAGCATTTCTTGAAGCACGTTGGTGTGTGGCATGGTCTCTGTGACCAGGTAAATAAAGCCACCAAAGACAGCCAGTCATAATGAAAGAGAAATTGGTTATGGCTTAGTGTCATTTTGTGGAAGGCCTAAAACTGAACCAAAGAGACTTTCATGGTTTCTGTGAAGTGAAGGTCAGGGAGAAAAGATGAGAAAGTGAATTCGTGGAAAGAAGGAGTAGGTGTGGGAAAAATGAGCCTACTGCCTGGTTGAAATCTTTGACACGCTGCCTTGCAGAAGTAGGCTGGCAGGGCAAGGCATGTCTG
Organism: Dinomys branickii; assembly: GCA_004027595.1. NCBI lineage: Eukaryota > Metazoa > Chordata > Mammalia > Rodentia > Dinomyidae > Dinomys > Dinomys branickii. Next base: position 143,984 of record PVLD010002404.1, on the reverse strand, counting down.
GTGAATACTCTGGGAACCTTGATACAGGATAGCAAGGCAAAATTAGTTTTGTTAGTGATATTAGTTAGCATTTATACCACACTTTGTTTTCAAAGTACTTTACAATAGTTAATTATATCCCTGTGAATTAGGTCAGCATTGTTATTTCTATTTCACCCCATTAATCCCCTCTCCTCCTCAGCCAGCAGAGGCCTTTAGTCACAGAGTCAGCATTTAGCCATCAGCAGGGTGTGTCCCCATGAAGCAATGCATTGACCTTAAATGGCAGAAGCAGGAATGAGCAAGATACACTCTATCATTTTCTCCTTCAAATACTAAATGCAGTGTTATTTATCAGATTTTAGGCTATGGAGGAACAATTTATACTGTTTCTAAAATGTAACTTGAATGACTTCCCTTTGTTTTAATTCGAGGTACACCAGCTATTTTCATACTACACAGATTATAAGAAAAGCCCTAGGACCTATGTCCCAGAGAATTGTTTTCTGGCATGGCTTCTGTCTCTTACTAGCTTAGGTATGATTTTGACAAACCATCCAGTGTTCCAAGAATGGGCATTCACCTCTATAAAGCGTGAATAATATATGGCCTGCTTTCCTCCAGGTGATTTTTAAGGTGACATAAAAAATCATAATTCAAGGAAGAATATATGGCCAGTATTGTTAGTTAGCAATATTTTCATAACCCTACTTAAAAGATGTTGAACACATGTGCCACCATCTCTTCTCTTTTTTTTTTTTTTGTGGTACTGGGGATCGAACTCAGGACCCTGCGCTTGCTAGGCAGGCGCTTATTCCACTGAGCTATATCCCCAGCCCCTGCCATCTCTTCTCTTCACTTATCACCGGACAAGTGCAGTCATTCATTATGGCATTCCCCCCACCCCATTCTGCTTCTTGGCTTCAGAATTCTCTCCAACATGGCTCTCTAAGCCAGCACTGCTCACTGTTTGGGGCTGATACAGACAAGAAAAACGTTTCCTAAACCCAAATCTCACCCCCTTTTGCTATTTTTATGTATTTTACGTTCCTTTGATTAAGTTACATATACACAGGGCAATAGAGGGTAGAAAGTAAGCAGTGCCCCCCTTGTCTTTTTCTGCTGTCTCTAAAGTAAAAGTCTTCTTCTCTAGATTATTTACCTGCTCTGGTAGATCATCTTTTAGAAAAGAAAATTAATAAATACCTTAAGGTAATGTCAGACTGATTAGGAAGTTTAAACTTCCTAACCACAAAAATTCATTTAATTGTAATTCGTAGAGGCCCCTTGGATACCAATTTAATCTTTTAGTCTACATCCCATGCCATGTGAACTCTATGTTAGCAAAACACATTCTTCGGTCTAGCTGTAGACTAGGTACTCATGTGGCTTAACCAAATATCAGCTTCTGTTGTCATCCTTGGAATGCGTTTCTAGCTTAATTTAAGCCATAATGATTCACTGAAATAATATCAGCATCACTCATCTCTGACTTGATTGAAGAATTGTTTTTTTTTAATGGAGTCTTCTGAAATGCTGGTCTAGAAAGGAAAATAGCTAAGGGAAGTGGATGAGAACTTTTTCCATTTTTAGTCAGGATGGCTGGGTAAGATTTAGCAGAGGAGACATACTGAGTGGAACCTATAGGATGTAGATCCATTTTCTAATTCATCACTTAATGTTATATCACATGAATGTGGCAGGTCACTGTACTGGACTATGGATAGCAAATATTCTCTTCTTTCATTCTGTGGTGTTTCTACATTATAGAGAGAAAGTAAGAGAATCTTCTTTCCAGACTCCCTTTACTGAAACTTGGGTAAGAGTTTCTCAGTGACAATGATTGAGAAAGAAACTATTCATTGCACATAATTGCAGCCAGATTCATGAACTGTTGAGGTATTGACAATAATTTCTCGATGACATCTAGAGAACCACTTGTTTCACCACTAAGAACAAAGAGATATAGTGCAATCTTCTCAGATTTTGAGAAGTGAAGTAGTTTTCTAGAGAGTTCTTGAAGTTTTCTGTCTTGGTAACCCAGGTAAGATCTTTAATATGCTCTTGCCCAACCTGGGCTTCCAAGGTTTTTTTTTTTTTTTTTTTTTTAACAGTTAAACTTCTGTTCCAACTTAAGCTCTTTGCACTTAGAGTGTTGGCTCCTTCTTGATTAAACTCTGACAAATAGAAGTTTAAGAAACTGTAAGTGCTTCTAGTGTAATAAGTACTTTAAAGATCAAACTGTCGAATTGACTCATAATAAAATGTAGTAATAACTTCAATTTGAGTGCATGATGGGTCCCAGACAGCCTAAGATATGCAGTAGCCCACAGTATGCACCTTGGAAACCATATGGGGGAATTTTAATAAATCTGAATACCTTGAACAGCCCAGATCTAACAAGCTGAACTTGCAAGCAGAAGCACTGCTGCTTCTTTGCCTGTCTGAATCCCTACAATGATTTCAACTGAGATGCCCATTTTGCAAAAGGCTGATGATTTTCTTTAAGACCAACCCACCATGTTCCTTTGCCTTTAGATTCATAAACTGAAATTACAGTTAATTCCAAGAGGGTAAGACAAATAATAATTTCTGAATGGGGAAAATGTTCTATGTACACAAAGAGAATTCTGATATTTTGTCAAATTGTAGTAGCTTTTGTGTGAGACTAGATTATGGCTGTAATGTTGAATTGCAGCTGAAGAACCATAGTAGAAAGTCATGGTTTCTTACATAATTATCAGACTTAACTTTACATATCTCAAGACTCTTAAATAGAGAGAAAGTTGTGAACTTTGAAGAAATAATCTTGTTCCATGGCCAAGATTTGTGCTGTGACTCTCCTGGTCTTCCCCAAATTGACTCATAGATGTTAATAAAGTTGATTCACCTTTGAGATATAAAATATTGTGACTTACATCTAGGCATGTGAATTGATACTAATTCTAGGAAATTAAAATTATCAATTTATTCTGCAGTGTAGAAAAGTTTACAAATACTAAGTACGAATGGAATTTTAGTTTAAATTCTATCTCAAAATGGGTTTAGTGATGCCCAAAGTACTAGTAGTTATTTTTTCAGTTTCTGAATGAATCATTAGAAAAGAAACACACAAAAAGGGGCAAAAAATCTTTCATTTTTATTTCCTTATTTGTGGAAAGATAATTATAATGATACAAAAGATTAAGTCACAGTTTATTTTTAACAAATCAGAACACTAAAATGAGGAGAATTTCAGATTAGTGGTATGGTTAGAAATTTTAAATATGTTTACTTAGCCTTTCTAAAAGACTGATTGGATTTGGAGAATAAAAATAACATTTTTGTGAACATAATTAGGTGACAGTTTCAAGTGTAGCTACTATTTGGGATACGGTTTTGCACTATTGTTCCTTCTTCTTTTTCTGTTTTTTTTTTTTTTTTTTTTCTTTTAGGATCAAATCAAGTAGGGCCGGGGATCTAGCTCAGCAGTACAGTGCTTGTCCGGCTTGTGTGAGGTCATTATTTCAATGCGCAGTACAAAAAAAAAAAAAGATAAAATCAATTAAACTCCTGATACCTGGTATTCAACTGCTGCTCTGATAATTATAATTATTTGTTATTTTTCTGTACTTGACTGCAAAAATTCTAGGAGCATTTTGTTTTTGCCTGGCATGGATAACAGTATACTTTTAACTTTACCTCAGACTACACATTCTTTGCCATGGTTTAATCACAGAGACCTTGATTGCCTCACTAGTATGCAGTGTTAGTTCATAAGTCTAGCTATACCATATAGCTTGGAAATGATGATTATCATGTAAAAAATACCTGTAGGCTTTGGTAAGTCATGTCCATGCCGGAAGATAGGAAAATAATCCAGTAACCCCAAATTTAAGTGGCTGTGACCAAAATTTCAGGTGTCATACGTCTAGAGGAAATTTTTATGTGTTCAGTGATCTAGAGCCTGTTAAGATTTCCCTGCTAAGGTGAGGGACAAATTGTTGTGTTTCATGCCCATTCCTTCTTAGAAAGATTTCACACTTATATTCGAGTCCTCTATAAATTTTAGAAATAACTTGTACTATTCAAATCCATGCTAACCCAGTCCATTTTTCTGCTGCAGGTTTTGAATTGGGTCCAGGTATGAAAAAGGCTCTGTAGCAGGCATAATTTTCTCTGATTCTTGAGCTATAAGATCAAGCATGTCCAGTGGTACGCAAAGTGATTTTAACAATAGGAAATGTTACATAATGTCAACAGGAGAATCTTAGCCTCAATCCTTAAAGTGTGGAACAAAGTTATGCTGTTACTTTTTAGTGGGTATAATTCCTTCGAAAAGCAGACTCTTGTTTCTACAGGGCTCTGACAGAGACTGATAACTGTGGGAAACCAAGTAGGTATGGGATGTGAATTGTCCACTTTCAGCTTGAAACTATATGACCCACAAGTCATGAATCTGGGTACATTCAGGGGCATTCTATGATTCCATGGAAATGGGATGTACATTTCTAGAATTTATAGAGCACTCTAAGTGTGGGTCTTCTAAGAAGGAGTAGGCACAGTATATAAATTTAGTATTGAGAAATTTCTCAATACATAATTGAAGTACATGAGAGCATAGTTCATGCTATATCAGTCCCTTTTATTGCTCAGCCAGCAACCCCAGACTTAAATAGCTGTGACTAGAGATTGTGATGCATCAATTTGATTGGATTAAGAAATGCCAAACAGATAAATAAAGCAAACTTTGGGTATGTCTTGGCAGGTCACAGAAGCAAGACCACGGGTACTGCCTTGGTCCCTTTTCATTGCTGAGGCATAATATTCCATATCCACAACTTAAAGAAGCAGGGATTTATTTTGGCTCTCACAGTTTCAAAGTTTCAGTCCACGGTTGGCAGGTTCAAACACAGAAACTGACGTGGTGGAAAGGCCTGCTGTGAGGAAAATTGCTCATGTCATGGTGGCCAGGAAGCAGAGACAGAAGGGAGGACCCAGGAGGGGGATGTACCCTCCCTGTGGCTCACCTCTTCTGACCAGCCCTCACCTCCTAATGGCACGTTCACTTGTGTATTCATTTCCATTGAATAGAGCGTCCCCATGATCCAGCTGTCTTCCAAAAACCCCACCTCTGAATAGATAAGGCTGTTGGTGGACATTCCAGATCGAAGGCATATATCTAGTCTCTGATGACTTTGTGCTCTGCTTCTCTTTCTCTTTTCTACTTCTTGGCCACCATGAACGAAGCAGCTGTGCTCAGCCCCACCCTTCAGCCATAATGTTCCTGCCTTAGAGGAATCTGGCCATGAACTGAAATCTCCTGAAATTGTGAAACAGGTGAAACTCTTCTGATTTAAATTGTGGGTGTCATGTGCCTCATCCAGCAGCAGGAAAGCTGACTAATATAGAAAATAAGTATCGGAGAATGGTTTTATTGTTCTGACTTTTCCTGACCATGTGACGTAGAGTCCTTTGAACTGATGTGCAGGAAGAGTTTGCAACAATTTGAAGATGCAGGATAGACAAGCCCTAGAATGCTGTAAACAGAGTTTGATGGGAAATTCTTGCCAAGACTCGGAAGACCAGAATGCTAATAGGATCTGGGACAGAAAAGGCCAGTCTCAGACAGTTTTAGTTAGGAATGAGAACACTTGGGAAGTGGGCTAGAGTACAAGCATGTCACACCAGCAAAAACCAAACAAACAAAAACAGAAAACAAAAAGTTCTGTGATTTCTTCTGGTCTTGGTCAAGGTTACTGATTTCTGCTAGATTTATTCATATAACTACTGTCACCATGAGAGTCAGCTTATTATTTAGGATTGTCTCATTATTATGTGTGACTATTCACAAGCTACAAGCTGGAGCTGTGAGGTGCCTAGAGTATGCATCTCTCATCATTCAGAAGGATAACCTAGGCTTTCCCATAGGTATGGTTGAGTTCTATGAAATGCAAAAGTAAACATTTCAAATATTCTTGAGGTCTATGGTCATAATTCTAAATTACGCTACCAAATTCTTTTTGGTACAATTAGTAATGAGTGCTTATTTTAGTTTCAGAGATACCTCTTCCTCAACAACAGTATAATTTTTCCTCATGGGTCTTTGAGAAGTCCTCTATTAAGATATGACTAAGAGAAAACATAGGTCTGTTTTACAGATGATTGTTCAAAACATGGTGACACCACCCCAAAAGTGAATAGCTGAGAATAACCGTGCTCCAGACAGCACTGAAAATTGTGATGGAGATAAATTTTCCAAGTGGGATAATTTCAAGCATTGCAATTTTTTATATGGCTGTATGAACAGTTGGTGAAAGATAACTTTGTAGTTGTGCATTTTTTGCCTTACTGTACTTTATATATACATACTAGCTCTCTGCCTTCCTCATATCTTATTTCTAATAAAAAACTGTGATAATTGTAAATGAGCTAGAACTCAGGAATTAAATTATAATATATGAGAGGAAATTTAGTCTGAGATTAAAAAGGGAAGTTAAAATGATAAATAGGGCTTTGTATCTACTTTAGGGGAAGAAATCAGGAGGTATTTCTTTTGTGAGGTATATAGTTCATTCTACTTCATTAGATGCAAACTCTTATTTGACATCTAAAAATGGGCAAAATGGGTGTGTTGGGATTTCAAGTCAACAAAGGAGGTAGTTTGTGCTAGACTATTGTAAACGTGGCATGAATTCTATATTCTGCTAAGGTATCTTCTGCAAATGAGGAGAGAAGCCAAAGTAAGTCTTTCCCAATATCCTTTTTCAAAATTAGTTTTAATTTAGTATTTACCACTTGTTTAAAATGAGAAGACAAAAGGAAAGGGAAGTCTGTATTTGCGGGAAACAACTGCAGCCAGATGTGTGAGATACACAGGAACTTTATGGTAAGCTCTTGAGAATCAGTTTTTAGTGCTGCAGTCTGAGAGTGTTAGTGGGAGCTTCATAGTGATTGTTACGTATTAAGAGACTTTCTGGAAAGTTGAAATGAGTTATTGGCCTTGGAGGTTCAGGTTGAGATACTTAGCACTGGCTTCCATGAAATTTTTCTTTTAAGGTCCTATAAAGCTAAGCCCCTAATTCTTCTTTAAAATCCTCCATACCTACAGTAATGCATACTTTCTTATCTTTAAGAGTTGGAAAGATCACCCTATAACATCATCTGGATTCGATGACTCCTTGCAGTTAGTTAGTCCTTGTCTCTCAAGCTGCCTCTGGGCTAACTCCACAGAGAAAAAGAAGAATTTAACTTTAAAAATTGGTGCTGTGGCTCCATATCATCACTTTTTCAATAAAAAGGTTGAGATTTAGCAAAATAATTGCCTTCACTTGCCCAGAGAAAATGAAAATAAGTGCTTTCTCATTCATAATTACAAGACCTTTCAATAAAAAGTATACCTAGCACAAAATGTCATCAGTTTACACTTCTTTACTATCTTTTGTGTCACCTCAAGATTTCTTCAGGCCTAGGAATAGTTCCTTAGAAATGTAGAAACTTCATGATATCAAGTGAAAGACTTATACACACTCCTGTGTTAATTATTTTCTTCCCAGTATGTAACCGAGCTAAGCCAGCATAAGAATTTGGTGGCCTCTTTTGAGCTTTAAGAACAAAAGCAACTTCCTGGAGTAATTTTATCTCTTTGAAAGTGATAATTTTTGGCATAAAGGCATTCCAATAGGGAATTCACTTATGTAGTCAGAAATGCCAGATTAAGGGCATTTAATGTCAAATATACTAGATATGGTTTAACAAAAAATATAGTGAGGAAAATTTTGAGTTCTGATGGAGTACTTTTCTTGGAGATTTGTCCATGAATGATTTTGAGAACAGATATCAATCAATACTAGTTATTAAGTCTAGCAGACTGTATACAATCATAAAAATACATCCTTATGCTACTACTATTATTGACATGGTGTTTGTCTAGCATCTGTCATATTTTAGAAGGATTCCAGGTACTGAAAGAAAGTGGAGAAGATCTGGCAATGAATGAAACAAAGCTCATGCTCTTATGGAATTTCGAGTTGTTATTATGGAGACATATGTATGGGAAGCAAAAATCATTGCCCTGCCTTCAAGAACTTTCTACTTCTGGCAAGAGACAGGAATAACATACCTGACCAAAACAAAATACAAGATCAGATAGAACCAGTTACAAAACAAGGATAAGAAGGTCATGCAATAGTTTGTAAGAAAATTCTGTACAAAGTACATGAGACAATTTTAAAATTGCTGGAGGTAGAAATGTCTAAGTTTTCATATTAACCACAGCAACACTCATATATCAGGGCAAACCATTTCAAAATGGAAATTGAAGTATCTTGACTATAAATGAAGTATCTTGTGAGTACATTTTATGTAAATTTACAGGTTAATAATTTCTCTGGGATATATTCAGGGGCATTTTGGAGGCTCTGTCTGCATTCTAAATTGCTAAGGGGATCATGGTCTGTCAGGCATGTGGGTGCTTCCAGAGGCAATGTGAAGGCTGAGGATGTTGTCTGAATTTCAAGGTGAATATGGGAGAGATGTTATGGTTAATGAGGAGAGTAAAGGCATAAAAGACCTAGAAGGTGTTGTCTTCTTACTTAGGCAAGATCGAGATCTAGGAGGTCAGAGAATTTATGGAAACAACTCCAGTATGAGGAGATACCGAAGCCGGGTGCAGGTATTTCGCTAACATGAGTTTTCATCAGCTTGTTCATTTTTCTAGTGATTCAAAAAATACTGGACACTCTAGTTACTACTATAAATGCAAGTGTGAGTTAGGCTCAGTGCCTGCTGTGCTGTCTATTGGGCTAAACCATAGAGAGCCAGACACATTACCCTGCATACCCATGGGGACCTGCAGCAGATGTGTGAGCAGGGTGCTGTGGGAGCTCCCTGGAGAGTGCTGCCGTCCTCCGCTGTGTGGGTGGGCAGGAGGCCCAGGTGTGAGCATTGCCAGCATGGATCGAGCCCCCAGGTGCCCATGCTCCTGCTTATGATTGGGGCCAAGGGAAGACCTTTGGGATTTCCTTTTGGTAAGTAATTAATATATGTTTCAAGTTAAAAGCCAGGGGCATGAAAAGACCTTGCAGGTGCTAAGTGTTATTATAACATTAAAATAATGAGAGCCTTGCTCAGCTTGCTCCACCTACTTTAGTGGTGATTCTCAAAAGTGCCTGCAAATTAGAGTCACCTGGGGAGCTCTGAAAAAATGCCAACGTCTAGGCCCCATATCTTGAGATTTTATTTAATTGATTTGGGGTGCATCCTGAACAGAAGGAAGTTAAAAAATCTCCCAAGGTGATTCTAATATACAGTGAAGGTTGAGCTCCAACATAAGCAGCCCAAAATACTCTTTGCTCTTTATAATTATCTTCATAGTTTTCTGAGGCTGCGCTTAATTCCCATCGCTTCTCTGAAGTCTTCCGTGCAAGCTCCAGTTCATTCATTCACCGCATGGAACCACATGGAACGATTTTCTTCGATTCATTCACTCCCTCTTTTGGACCCTTCCCTCCTCAGTGACTCCCTCATACGTCTCACGCATAATTCTTGTAATGCGTTTCTCATGTCATGATGCTCTTGATGGTTTTGCTTCCATGCCTGAACCTTTATTAATGTAACTGTGTATCACTTCCCTTATCAAGCCTTCCCAATGTGGCAAATAGGTCCTTGCAGTACAGTGTCCGTGGATTTGGCCACAATTCTCCGTGAATCTTTCAAAGACACCTGTCAGTAATTACTGGTACCCAGATCTGAGTACTGCCTTTCACTAGGTGCCAGAGAATAGTGAGCAGAGGAACTCCTTTAAAGCAATAAGAAACCGGAGACATCTTTCCATTTATCCTGGGTTTAGTTTGAGACACTCAGGCTGTAGAATTACTGTCAGTGAGTTTAGGTGTTGGTGTAGATGAGGCAGCCAAATTACAGGCAAGTGAACATGCTCCCAAAAATTCACCAGAGAAAATTGTTTTAAAGGAATGATTACAAATGCAGAAGGCAGAGACTGGGAGTGTGAAGGTAGCAACTGAAAAGATTAATTTGAGGTCTTTCAAAGCCAGATAAATACTCTGAAGAATAAATGCCACTCTGTTTCAAGAATAAATGCCACTCTGTTCCAAGAGTAGAGATCTCAACTATAGTCTATTCATAGCTAGAGATGACATAGAATATTTCCATACTAAAACAATGATATGAGGTTCTGGGGAAGGCTCAGATCCCATCACAACTGGTGGCAGTGACAACTAGAAGCTGCTTTGTGTTTGTGACCTGCAGAGCTTGGAGCTAGTCAGCATCCACCCACATATAGGTTAAGGTAAAAACACTTATGATTAGTGTCTTAATCTGCTTGGGTTGCTATAATATAACACTTCAGACTGGCTGGTTTATAAACTATAGAAATGTATTGCAGTTCTGGAGGTTGTGAAACCCAAGGTCAAGTTGTCAAAGATTCACTATTTGCTGAGGGTTTATGCTGTATCTACAAGACCAGATCTTGCTTTGTCGTCACAAGGTAAAAGTGAACAAGCTTTCTCCGGCTTCTTTCGTAATGGATTAATCCCATTCAGGAGAGTAGAGCACACAACACCTCTTTATCTTCCAAAGATGCTACCTTGTTTGCTGTTGATTTCCAGTTTCATTGCATTGTGATCTGCTAATACACATGGTAAATTTTAATTCTTTTTCGTTTACTTACACATACTGTATTCGCCACTATGTGGTCTATTTTGGGGAAAGTACCATGTGCTATCAAAAAGAACATTCTGTAGACTTCTACTGAGTCCATTTGTTCAAAGCTTTTGTTCAACTTTTGTATTAGTTTCTTTTCTCTTGTTGCTAAGACAAAATACTCAATGCCCCAAATTAAGGAAGTAGTGGTTTATTTAGCTTACAGTTTGTGGAGGTTTCAGTCCATAATCATCTGGCTCCAAGCCAGGGTGACATGGTGAGGGGCAACAGTTCAAGGCAACAGAAGGCAGCAAAGCAATAAGAGCAAAAAGCAGGGAGAGCAAGCCTCTTTTCCCCCCTTGTATCCTAAGGAGGCTACTCTCCTAAGGGCAGGTGTAGCACTCACACCATCTCTGTGTCCTCCTCTTGCACAGGCTCAGGATGTTTACAAATTGAGGAACCTGGCCCTCTGCTAATTCACTTAAACTTCTAAACTTCATAATTGGACACAATGAATCAGCCATTACAACGTCCTAGAGCATAAACAGCCTCCCCAGAGAATGCCCTCTATATTGCAGGATGTGGAACTGCTGAGTTACTTAGGCTTTTAGACTCAGCTTTTTCTGTCTCTCCTTCAGAGGCTTTCTGCGATGGTGGGGTGGGGAGAACTCTCTCCTTTACCTCCTCTGGCAAGTGGAATTTTCAGCTCAAGAGATCTAGAGGATGAGCCTGGGGTTCCAAACTATGTGTTGAACCTTTCCTCTAATTGCTGTTGCTGCCCATGCTGCCCCTCAACACAGTTATCTCCAAACCTGAAAAATCTCCTTGAGAGCCAAATGAATGAATTCTAGCAGCCAGCCAGCGGGGACCTGAGCTGGGTAAGCCAGGAAGCTGTGTCAAGAGACTCAATATTCTGTGATGATCATCTGTTCTTTGGGGCAGGGGTCCTCTCACTGCTTGACTTGTGAATAAGGAGGGAAAAGATGTGATTCTCTAAAACTACCAGTTGAAATTATGCTTAACTGGGAGATTGAAATTTCCAGGCCTCTTTAATGTGTTAATGAGCTTCGTGGATGTGTGTAGTTTTGCTGGTGCCCAGGGTTGCTAATCTTGGCACAGGGGCTCTGTCCATACACTAGAGTGTCTTCTACTTCAGTCCTTTTTGTTTATCCTAAAGATGGAACAACTGTGCCTTTTATTCAGGCATTTAGGTGCCATTATAAGCAGGCACATTTATTCAGTCTATCAGCTCCCCAGGAAACCCCACAGAGTGCTGTTGAAATGAAAACTGTAAAGCAACAAGGTTGGTCACTGGTATATTCCCTGCTGGGCTTGTGGAGCAAGCTCTTCACAGTGGGTAGAATTTCCAGAGCCAAAATTAGGGAAAAGTACGCTTTGGAAAGAGGAGCTGGGATAGAACTAAAACTAAAGACTAAAAACTAAAAAACTCCACAAAACCCAATCTACAAAGAAGCAAAGAAGATAGCACAGTCAATTTTAGACCCTAGCTCGATAGAAGACATTGATTACAATGAAAATTGGTGTTTCTGGGAATACAAGGGCCAGAAGTAGACTACCTTACAAGGAGAAATCCGTGTGAATTAAATCTGATGATATTCTACAACAGATGTCCTGGTAACCTTCTCCAAGGGCTTCCCCTGAGAGCCTGGGTCCTCTCTTACCCCATTGATGCATCTCTGCTTATTTTAATGGGCTAGTTATCAAAATCTTTCACAAGTTTTTTTTTCCTTATGGAATTTTTAGGTGTGTTATTTTTTACTGTTTATTTTTCCTTTCAAGTATGGGAATATGAAGACTACTTCGGCTTTGCTCTACATGGTCCTGACTTTTTTCCACATGTCCTCTCCCAGTTCCACCCTTGGATGTTTACCCTGAATCTGTCCTGAATGCCAAGTGCACTACTTAGCTGAAATTTGAGTTGACTAACTCACTAAGAGGTGTTCAGTGCAGGTAATGAGTTGCTATTCCTCCTGTATTTGCATTTTAATAGAAAATGTACTTTCCTATAAAATTTTTTCCTTATGAAGGAAGGAAGAATCTGTATTTTTGGTCACCTTTTAAATAATCTCCTGAGGTGGGTTTTCTAGTCCTACTGTTAGCCTAAACACAGGGCTGAAGCTAAGAATGTGCAGCAGACCCCACTTAAAGAACTTTCTCTTGGCCATTGGAATCAAGGTGGCTGACAACTCTCAAATCTGTTTGTGGGCCGTGCTGTGAAAGTTGAGATTGGCTTGCAGGATAGGAAACAGCTTTTGGATTGCTTTGTCAGACACAGCAAAATGACTGGCTGCTAAAGCTCCGGCTTCAATGGAGACAGATGAAACCTCGCTTTTCTCTCATCTTTTCTGAACCCCTGGGGCCTAACAGTAAGTCTTTGGCTTCGAAAGAGATTCAGTATCTTTCATTATAGTTTTGATGTCAACCCCAGTGCCGCATGGGAAGGGACCTTGTGTTCAAGGGGCAGCCACAAGCAGAGAACAGCAGTCTGTATATTTTTCTTTACTTTTTCGGTCCCTGAGATAGTTTTGAAGGAGACAATGTTTGTATTTCCAACTTACCCTTCCACTTTTCACTCTCTTTTCCTCTTGCTAGTGCCCCATGTATCATTTTCATGGCCTTGTGGTCTCAGGTTGTCCTTTCTTGAAGAAGAAAGTAACCTGATCATCAAAACTACATTAAACATGCAGCATTGAGTGTGTTATTTCCTGGAGGGCTAGCAGACTTTAAAAGAGGCTACAGGTAAAGACCAATACTTAAAGCATATTTATCTTCCATAAATGAAACTTGCTGGACACAGAATATATGTATCAGTTCCTAGAAACCAAGAAAACTTAGATCACTATAATAAATCAACCTCTCTTGATTAAAGCATTAGTTCATTGTAGATTCAATTCATGGGTGTTACTGCTAAGGCAATGACTTCCTTGGATGATCTTTTTCTTGAGCTATGATGGCATGTTGGGATAGTAGAAGGAGGGTTTGCAGAGTGTGAGCATGGGATGCAGGGAGGGAGTGCCAGAATTTGGGTACATGGCGTTTATATGGCCGTTGACCACCTCCACTGATTGGTGTCCAAGGTACAGTTAGCTCTGACCTCCAATATTCTTTAAAATCTTTTTAGACATATTTGTTGCTTAACAGATAAACTCACAAAATAACTACCATGCACTTTATAAAGTACTGAGTTGTTTTGAAAGTCAGTATTAGTATGAGCATGTGTAGTAATATCATAAGGTAGCTGTGACACATAAACTTGTTGAGACACATGGATCCCATTTGAAATACATACTCTATTTCATACTATAAAGCAAAAATCCTTTTTATCATAGTTCTTCCTGGCATGGAGAAGTTAGTGAGGGAACCCTTTCTGTCAGTAACACGTATCACAAAGATGGCTGATGTTTTGAGAAGGAATGCAGAATTTCAGCGAAGTATGTGACATGAACACAAGAATATTGAGAATAATATTGTTTTACTCTTAATTGGAATTGAAAAAGTACTGATTCATATATCTACAAATATTTTGATTTTTAAGATGATCATGTGCTCTAAGCAGTAGAGTTATAATAATGCCTGTGTAAAAGTAAACTGTGACCTTAAAAAAGTGAATTTATTTATTTAACAACCAAAGTTTTTTCTCTGAACTATTTTTTAAATGTACCCTTGGAGAATTTCTTCATCATGCTCCATATTTATTCTTTGTTTAAAGTAAAATTTTACTGAAGTGTATCATACAAAGTGAAAAGGACACTAATCACAAAGTAAGCATGCGCTTATCTCTAGCATCCTGAACAATTTGCAGAATATCATGAGCACACTTCCTTCATGCGGCTCTAGTTCCAGACTGAGGAAGACCATGACCTGATGTCTTGAGTTGATTTTGCCTGGGTTTAAATGCTATGTTTCAATATATATGTATATTTTATGTTAGGTATATAAATTTATATTTGAACTTATAAAAATATCAACTTTAATTTGGTGTTACAAGATTCATCCACATAGTTCTGTGTAGTTTTAGTTCAATCATTTTCATGGCTGTATAGCTTATTGAGTACACGTGTATTACATTGTATACATTCATTTTCCTATTTATTGAGTCTATGATTTATAATATTGGGCAATTATTAAGAGCACTGCTACAAACATTATCATATAGGTCTTTCTGTAAAAGTACTGTTCGTGCTTCCATTAAGTATATGCTTTGGAGTAAAACTCCATGAGGTTCCTTTAGCTTAAGTAGGTACAGTTTTCTCAAGTGACTGCTGATTAGTAACACTCCCCTTAGTGGGTTTTGAGAGTTTCAGGTATTTTTGATCTACAATTGTTGTTGTTATCTGTACTTATTCATATTATTCATTATGTTGTGGCTTATTTTAGTTTTAATTTGTCTTATCTTGATATCTAATACTTGAGTACCTTTTCTATGTTAATTTCACATTTGGATCTCAAAGTTTTTCTACAGTCCTGTTGTCTTTCCTATTGATTCAAAGGCATTCTTTATATATGCTAGGGGTGATCTTTTGGGTTTCCAGTATTCACAATATACTCTGACCTGATTTTCTTTGAATTCTTGGTGGATTGTTTTCATGAACAAAGTTCTCAAATTTAACCTAATTAACCCAACATTATAGAATCTTTAAAACACTTTTCATATCTTTGTTTATTTCAAGGACATACAGAAATCACCCTATGAGGGGGCTGGGGATATAGCTCAGTGGAATAAGCGCTTGCCTAGCAAGCGCAGGGTCCTGAGTTCAATCCCCAGTACCGCAAAAAAAAAAAAAAAAAAAAAAAGTTTGAAAAGAAAAAAAGAAATCACCCTATGAGTTTTTTCTAAAATAATCATTGGTTTTGCTTTAACATTTAGATATGCAGTATATCTAGGTTTGATATTTTATGTATGATGTATGTTCACCCTTAAGCACAATTGAAAAGCTCACTGCTTTAAAAGGTACTATAATGCTGTCTTTCTCGTACATTAGATCATTTGTTAGGTGCAGGTCAGTTTGTGGATTCTTCATTCTATTTTCCTTTCTGTCTATTCTGTTACTCTTCTCAAAATAGCACACTTTCTTACATGGTATAATATTAGAATGAATTTGCCATGTGGGAGTATAAACTTTTCAGCTAAAGATCAAGAAGTGTATTTACACTTTATGATTACACTACTCAGGCCTTCGCATGACAACTGTCAAGGTTAGAATAAGGCTGTCAGCTCATACATAAAAGGACACACTTTCCCTCTGTTCCTCTCCCCCACCCCCCCAGTTGGGGATTTTGTTGGGATTGAACTGATCCTCTAGAAAGTTTGATCATAATTAATCTTTACAATATTGAGTATTCCAATTAATGATCTTGGATATTCTTTTATTTTTTATGTTTTTTTCTTTTATTTTTCTTAATAATATATCATAGTCTATGGTGTTTGTGTCTTGAGTATGTTTTGTATTTTACTTCTAGATACTTAATGATTTTAATGTGGATATGAATACTAAATTATAACAACATACTTTTACTTGTTTGCTGCTAGTCTGTAGGAGTATAATTGATGATTGCTTAAAATATTGTTTTGCTTTCCTTGTCCTTCCTCTACTGAGTCTCCAATTATGTTTATTTTTAATTTGTTTATAGAGTTTTTATACACTTTTCTGTATTTTCCATTTTTTTAATTTCTGTGTTTTACTTTGGATTATATCTACATTTTTATACTTATATATCATCTATATCTATACCTATCTATATATCTGTTTAATCCAGTGCTGACAGACTGGTATTTTAATTACACTTTTTAGTTTTTATTATAAGGATGTTTATTTTTAGGCTTGGGAGTTTTTATTACTTTTTCTAAATTGGTTCTAGTAAAAATTTACAACATATACTATTTTACCTCTATACTTGACTTTTTAAATATGTATTTACAATTTTGATATCAAAGATTTTAGTCTTTTCATGGCATTATTTATATTATCTGCCCATTTATTATTTTGTTTATTTCTTCATAAGCATGCTGATCTAACTTTAAGCATGTCCTTGATTTTTGATTTGATACCTAGTGTCATATATAAAATTTGTAAGTAAGTTTAAATAGCTTTATCTTCTTCCTGAGCTTCAGCCTGTCCACTGTCAGGCATATTTCTGGCTAATCATTAAGTCTGGGTTGCAGTTTGTGGAAGACTCAACTTGCCTTGTATTATTCCTGGCCTGTGATGTACCCTTTGGAGACTTTTCAAATGAGAGGTATTTCCTGAACTCTGGCCTTTCTGTTGTTCTGGCTGCCATACTAACAAAAGTTCTCCACTTTTAGAGGCCAGGGATTCGTCTTTAATTTCAGAACTTGGCAAAAATATTGAAATCCAAGTCAGGTGTGTATGCATGTCTTCAGTCCTATGAGCCTACCAAGTCTGCTGTGTACATTTTCCCAGGAGTGGTCCTTTGAGCAGGAAGGACTGGACTGGGTGTTTCTCCTCTCCTGCTTCCAAAATCAGCCAGTACTTTCAATCAGAGAGAGTAGCTGCAGATCGTCAATTCTCCTCTTAGTTCTCACTTATTATAAATTCAGGTCATCTAAGCATCCTTGCTTTGGCAACTTCTGATAGCTTTAAATACATGCTTTCAGTATTTCATACGTTTTTCTATTTGTTCTCTGGGAAATCACACAAACTACTTCATCTTTTGAGGAAGGAGTTCTACTTTTTAAAAAGAGAATAAAAGTTTTAAAAAACATTTAAAAGGATACAGAACTTCAAAACAAGATGATTTTATTGCATATCATTATCTTCAAAGCAGTTGTTCAGATTACCAGCTATAGGCATGCAAAATTGAAAAAAATTAAACATTAACTGTTCTTTTCAGTGAACTAGTAGAACGTAGTAGTACAATTATTTTCACTATCTTGTGTGTGTGTGTGTGTATATACACAAATACACACATGGTTTTTCCTCTTCCTGCTCTCTTTCTTTCTTTTCCCTTATCCCAGTTATTTTCTTTTTGAATATCTTCTTTCCCTTTCACAATATCTATTGTATCTTTTGTGTTTTCTTTACTCTTTCAATTTCTAACATTAGGAAGAAAATATGATGCTTATACATGTGGGTCTGATTTATTTAACTTATGAATATATTTTCTAGTTGCATCCATTAACCTTTAAAAGCCTCCAATTTGTCTTTCTTTATTGCTGAGTAATACTCCATTGTATAAAAGTATGACTTTTTTTCCTCCATTCCTCAGTTGATGGACATTTGGGTTGTTTCCAAGATTTTGCTATGATAAATTGTGCTGCTATAAACATGGGTGCACATATATCACTGTGGTATGATGTTTTCACTTCTTCTGGGAAAATACCCAGTAGGAGAAGAGCTGGGTTGAATAGGACCTCTAATCCTAGTTTTTTTGAGGAATCTCCACACTGATTCCCATGATGGGTTCACCCGTCTACACTCCCACCAACAGGGGAGAAGGGTTTCTTTTTCCCACAGCCTCTCCAGGATTTGTTATTGGTTGATTTTTTGATGACAGCCATTCTTACTAGGGTGAGATGGATTGTCAGTGTTGTTTTAATTTGCGTTTCTCAAATGACCAATGACATGATACTCTACATAGAAGATCCCAAAAACTCCACCAAAAGACTTGTAGATTTAATAACCAAATTCAGTAGCATAGCTCAATACAAAGTCAACAGTCAAAAATCAGTAGCATTTCTGTACACAAGCAAACTCACTGAGAGAGAAATTAGGGAAAACACACCCTCCACAATAGCATTCAAAAATTAAAATACTTAGGAATCAGTCTAACAAAGGCAGTAAAAGATCTATACAGTGAAAATTGCAGTACTCTGAACAAAGTGATCAGAGAGGACTTTAGAAAATGGAAAGATATTCCTTGCTTATGGACAGGAAATACTAGTAATGTGAAACTGGCCATACTCCCAAAACTGTTATGTAGATTTAGTGCAGTCCTGATCAAAATATCATTAATATACCTCAGAGATTCAGAGAAAATGTTTCTAAAATTCATCTGGAACCAGAAGAGACCTACAATAGCAAAAGCAATCCTGAGCAATAAAGACAAGGCAAGGCAAGAGGTGTCACAATCCTTGACTTGAAATTATATTACAAAGCTACTGTGGTAACATCAGCATGGTACTGGCAAAAAAAGAAAAAAAAAACAGATGTGAGGATCAGTGGAACAGATTAGAAGATACAGATACAACTACCAACACACTTAGCCACCTTATCTTTGACAAAGGGGCCAACCATGTTCACTGGAAGAAAGATAGCCTCTTTAATAAATGATGCTGAAAAAACTGGCTTTCCACATGCCAAAGACTAAAACTGGACCTATGTTTATCATCATGCACTAAACTAAGGTCAAAGTGGATCAAAGATCTAAATATTAAAACAGAAACAGTAAATCTACTAGAAGCAAGAGGAAGTAGAAATCTTGAAGACATAGGGGGAGGCAGAGAGCTCATGAACAAAAACCAAACTGCACGGGGAATATTTAAAAGAATCAGCAACTGGTACCCCATCTTATTGAAAAGTTTCTGCACATCAAAAGAAACCATGAACAGAGTAAAAAGAAAACCCTTGAATGGGGAAAAAATGTTAGCCAACTTTTTTTTAACTTAACGTGTTTACTACATCGCGCTTTCAATCCGTATTAGCATTGTATCTGTTTGTTCTCTAACCCCTTCTTCTCCTGGCATATAATTAATGCTCCAAGAGTTTCAGATCATGACCCATGTGTTTCTCAATTCGGGACATACCTTAGAAGCCAGTCTGAAGAGCCTTCTCCTAAACTTTTTCTTAACCTCTTTTTCATCTATAGTATAAACATAAAATATCACCCTTTATTTTTTTGAGCTGTTCCTGGAGTTAGGAATTAACTTCATATGTGTACGCCTTCTGACCATTAGAATATGGTGAACACATTTTGGATACTTTCTATATTGTACAGCTCATAGTGTGACTCCAATAAGTACTTCTTTCTTTATTCATATGTAAAAAGAAATTTTATACTTGTAGAATCTTCCAGAGGTGCTACTTTTCTTATTATTTGAAAGTAGAAAACAAAGTTAATCATTATATATTTTCTCTCTTAAAAACTGAATTCAGAAAGAAAAATAGAACAAATTGACAGAAATCTTTGCATATGACTTAGCAATAAATAGAAAAAGACTTTATTTGTAATCTCCATGATTTCCTGCATACTAATTTTTTTTGAGCACCTAGTGATTTCCCTAGTGTTCCTGAGGTGCTCAAACAGTTTTTTCTATAAAATGAAATATAGACTTAAGGTGGAGTGCTATATCTGGTCCAATATAGTTTTACTACCCAATTCACAGGAGACAAAACAGGAGAACTTGTTTTCCCAAGGAACATAGTAGGTTTATGGCAGTTGAGATAAAATATATTTTTTTCTCTTTACATTTTATATGCCAGTGCTTTCAAACTGTGTATTCTTGGTCTTATTTGATGTGATCCTAAAACCTGGCAGGTAAAACTTTGCAGGGATGCTGAAGGATAAACTTTATCTTGCAAGTATACCTGTGCTCAGAGTGAGATCATTCCACTGTCAGACGTTGCTTCTCAGAGAGTCTTTTCTTCTTCACTTCCCTTTGCTTATTCATTAGTTCTTATTGAGTGCATAAATTATTGTGTGCATTTTGTGTGTAAAATAATCTCTATGAAAGTAATTTTGCTAATTGTATTAGAAGTGAAGAGAAAGAAATCCAAAAACGTAATGGTTTTTTAAAAAGAGTAATTTGAACACATTTAAATGTGGAATATCTTAGAATTATGGGATCATTAATGATCTAGAGAGTATAATTTCAAAATCTTCATTAGAGTTTGTAGCATATAAAGGGGGAAACTATGTGCTATTCTTGTATTGTAGAATTTGAAGCTTCATATTTCTTCTGATTGTAAATGTCTTTACTATGATCTAACTGTTGTTGTTTTTCTGGATATTTCGTTTTTCCAAAAATAGTATTTTGAGGGCAAAGATCAGATTGTATTATCCCTGCACCCTCTGCATTTAGTTCTAAATTCAAGTTTATAATAGGAAATTTATTTATCTTTTCTGGAAGAGGAAGTCCTTTGATGTTCACAGTTATTTCTGGCTCTCTCCGTTCCAGGCAAAGGGGAAGATTAAATTTACTGTCCCCGTATGGTTGGGTGGGAGCATGTGACTACTTTTGGTTAATGAGTTGTAAGAAGAATTGTTTTATGTCACTTCCAGAACAAAGCATTTAATTACCAATGAGTCCCAATAGCACACTCTTTACATGCTATGATGCCTGTCAACACTGAGGTAATGTCTCTTCTGTCAGCCTGGGGCCTAACATGAGCATGTGGTAAAGCTAAGCTCTCTGCCCACCCAAGATGAATATGCATTGTTGACAAGAAATGAACATAGACAGATTTGTTGCTCACAGACAGATTATTGAGGTGTTTGTCATCAAGGCACTATCTTCTCATCTTGAATGATATACTCACTGACCACTTTTGAGATTTTAATGTCTAGACTGCTGCAGGAAAAGGCCAGGTATGGGGAGATAGCCACATCTCTAGCTCATTTGACTGGTTATAAATAAGCAGATAGCAGAGACCTCTGGTACCTTCTTCCTCTTCCTCTTTCCTGAAGGAACATAAAAGACAGTCTTACCAGCCTGTGCATGTATAAGGATGGGGATCAGGACCACTTGGGAAACCAGACACACTCATTGGTTATGTGCCTCATGATACCTGGATATTGTATCTATGTGCTTAGTGCCACATATTATTAGTGATATAACACCTTATTAAGGGCTCACTACATGCACATATTTACTATACTATATAAGATTCAGGCATGCTTTCCTCAGGCTGTTTATCTACCTCATATTCCTACTTTGTGCTTATAAAAATATTTCCCTATTTTCACTCTGTGCTGTCACATCCTGTGGAATGAGCACATTTTCAAGAAATGAAACAATCAATGTTTAAGTGGTATGTTATGACACTGAGTATCTTGGTCACGTCTCTCTTAGCTGTTTCTTCCAGTGTGCTTAACATTGCTGTACTTTGCAATAACTTCACCTTTTTAGTGACTTACAGCTTGGTATTCTCAGAAATCTCTAGAGCTCTGTTTGAGCCCAGAGGTTTCCTGATTACTGTGTGTTTTAGATTGAAACCATTCAGTTGGAAAACTATAGGTGGTTCTCCACCAAAGATAGGCTAGGAATAGGCCCGTATGCATGTAAAAACTCTGCAGTCATTGCTGGAATTTCCCTCAAGACTGAAAAAATGTTAGGAAATATAGGTAACTTTAGAGGATAACAGGCAACACAACACTTAAAACTGTGTAAGGAAGAAAGGAACATGTATTTTTCAGATTCTTCCCTGTTATTCTTGTTAATATTTTAATTAAAGTAATGGAAATCCAAGGGCAACCAAAATAAAAATTAAACACAGCACAAGAAGTCATGCTTTGTTTAGAAACAGATTTTCTTTTTTATTATTATATCCTTTGCATATTTATTGGGAAATAAAAATGTTTGCGATATGGTGAAGCACTGCGGAGAACACATAGGAGCTACAAACCATTTTAGTTTGCATGTATTTATTAATTTATCCACTCATACATTTATTTCTTCATCATATATTTCTTAATTCATCCACTAAGCAAAAAATATGGAGATAGTTATGTGGTACTTGGTGGACACTATGAAATTAAATAGTAATATCAGTAATTCCTAATGCTCACAGTTATCAGATTTATGTAAAAGATAACTATATTATCTTATAAATTAACCTAAAAGTATTAATTATCCTATGAACTTCTCAGGTCTTTCTTTGAATTCATTCCAGGGGGGAGAAATTTGAAGTGGGAATGACTTTGTTATTTGTTCAAGTTCAGCACAAATAGTATGATTGTAAGGTAAATCCAGACCACTTGGTCCCCAAGCTTTTGGCCCAAACCTCTGTACTACGCTGTTTTCCCTGGTCCTGTATGAATTTATCATCGAGATCATGAAAAGATCCATATAACTAATCAATACTTATGAAGAATTTGAGGCTCACAGGATATTGACAGAATAGGTGAGTATGGCTTTTTCGTAATTCCCATTTTTATTTGTGTCCTAGATATCTCTATGTGGAGTTTGGAAGACAGCATCTTCTCCACATTTTTACCATAAAACTATGAAAACAAAGCTAAGACTCTTACCACTTTCCTCTGAGTTCATAGGTATTAAACTATGACCATGATCCAGGGTGACCCTAAGCATAGTCAGAAGAAAGAAGGATGCAGAGGATCTGAAGGGAGAAAACTCATTAGAGCCAAGGAGGCAGCCATGGTAGGCAGACACTAGATTTCTGGCATAATGAAGCACAGGCATTATCACTGCAGAGAAGTTCTGGTCCTAAGCTTTCTTAATGCTTTGTGATCCTGATTCTCTGGGACCACATGGAGAAAAAAATGTAGATAAACTGAATGAGTTGTGCTATTGGATATTTGTGTCTGAGATCTACACTGGCATATCTGTGTCTCCAGGGACTTACACTACCACCAACACCAGGAACTTTCTATCAATGAACTGTCTGGAGGCCCATGGTGAGGGAATCAGGTCTCTCGTACAGCAGGCTATAAAGTATGTCATTGTGGATCCTTACTGGAAAATAAAACAAATGATACAAAAAGTACCTATGACATAAGAATAGTGATTAATTTATAAGTGAAAAAGATTCCATAGTATTGATAGATTGTGAACATTATAAACATGCTAAAGATAAAACTTTGAAATGATGCAAAGTATAGAATACTATAAAATATCTCATTAAATATGATGGCTTCATAACTATCAATGCCTATATCCTAAGGATCCGTGTATACTAACGTAAGGTTAAAAAAGCTATACTGCATATCTTAAGTACATTTTTCTTATCGCTGAGACAAAATACCCAACACCCAAAGTTAAAGGAAGAAAGGATTATTTTGGCTCACAGTCTGTAGAGATTTCAGTTCATAGTTGGCTGGCTCCAAGGCAGGGTGGCATGGCAGAGAACAAACAGTTCATGATGGGAGGAAGGCAGAAGGCACCAAAACAGCAGCCTACAAGTAACAAATGACAAGCAGGGAGCTTTCTTCTGTCCCGTATCTCTTATCCAGGCTACCCACCCTTAGGCTGGGCAGCACTCACACTCAGGCTAGGGAAGCCTTAATCCTAGCATCACACCATGAATCAATCCTAGCATCACCTCTTTAATTCCAACAGCACACACCATAGATCCAGCCACCTCATAAAAGCCCCAGCTATGGCCACATGAGGCTTTGGGAGAACATTTACACACAAACCAAAACACTGCAAATGGTACCAGTCAAATGGTCCAATGTTTTCGCTTAATAATATTCCTGATGAAGGGTTTATACTACATGTAGCCATTTCAGCTCCAGTTTCCTGTTATTCATTTGTGTTTGCATTATTACAATTAACTTCAACTCATAGTTATTGTTCCAGAATATTTTTAAGCTTGTTTCCCTTATTGTCAAAGCAGTATATTCAGTATTAGACAATGTTATCCACAAACAAACTTAATGAAGCACCAATGAACTGCAGCACATAGCCTTACTTGAAAAAAGAAAGAGCAAGGCTCCCACTTTGAAATGTTTCTTCACTTTCCCGAGGATTTCTCTACATTAAAAGGGATATGAGAATCTCACACAGGGCTCAATATAACAATTTATATATTATGTAATGATAAAGTTATTTTTTAAATTTGATGCTAAATTGAAATGCAAATGCTTTCTGTGTGCATCTCACAAGATCATGTTGCACAACTACCTTTGCAGTCTGCTCCATTTTTTCATTTAGATATTTATGTATTTGTATTAAAGTGTGAGATCAAAAAGGCATTTCTTAGGACATCCTAAAGATCATCATGTTAGGTTCCTGGGTGACAACTGTAATTATATCAGTTTAGAAGTTCAAAAGAGGTTGAAATAATATTTTAGTTAAAGGGCTGTTATGGTTGACACATTGTGTCAACTTGGGGAATCTGGAGGTTTAACTGAGTGATTCAGCAGGAAGCCAGAGTGCTTACTTTGTATACATCCTGAGCCTGTGGAAAAGGAAGGCACGGAGATTGTGTGAGAGCTGCACGCCCCCTGGGTGGGAGTAGGCTGTTTACAATGTAAGGGAAGGAGGGAGGCTGCTTGCAGCCTTTCCTCCCTTTTGCTGTTTTTTTTTTTTTTTTTTTTTTTTTT